>JABSTQ010011286.1:470000-473192 GCA_013358835.2 Ixodes persulcatus
CTACTACAATAGAGATCAGTGGTCCCTTCTATTAAAAAGAAACGAAGTCGTTACTTTGTTACAGAAAAAAAGTAACCGAGTACAAAAAACGGGCTACTTGTAACACGTTCTGAACAAGTCTGATAGGACCTCACCGAACTCTCTGTATGGCACGAACTTCATTGCTGAAATAAACAGAAGGGTAATAAAGCCGCGAGAATAATCGTTTTTACAGTGACTATGTCTAGATCAGCTGTTCAAATAGTATTTGATCTGCCCTCCATTCGCAGTTCACTAGGAAACCCCCAAAAAAACACTCGTTGCAAAAAAAAAACAAAAAAAAAACATCGACGAGAGAAATGGTGGCTAAAATTAAGAGACAGTTAGAGGTTTATCATATCGCATGGGCTAAAACACTATTTAATCCCAAGTAGAAAAAAATAGACCTTTGGCTAGGTCGCGCAAGTCAGCGCCCGACTCAAAAGGAACAGCCATCATGCATCCATTCATTCATTCATCCAGGTCCTTTGCGCCCACATCGTGGCCACAGGCACGTTCGATTTGCCTGCACCTCCTGCTCCAGTGCAGAAAAGTGTAGGGCGTTGCACTTCCGGTCATTTCTCAATAGACATGCAGTAAGTACACCCCGCACGTTTATACACCGGTGCGGGAGGTGCATGCAAATCGAACGAGCCGATGGTGATAAGTTCTCGCGGCACCTTACAAAAAAGAATATCTCAGTACTATAGTCACCTCGCTTAGGAACCTTGGCTGGCACCGTCACGGTGGTCGTGTTGGGAGTCCCTGCAAACAGAAGCTTCGATGGGCACTTCCGGCGCTCAACTGCTCTAACTTCTAGCCGGACACCGCGAGTATTTGGACAGACAAACCATCATCCATCAAGTAGAATTTAATACGTGGCTAGCACTGACGCCATATCGGCGGCCATTGTGGTAGCCTTGATGATGAGTAGTACGTGTCTTTTCGCAGCCTACATTTTGGATCATTGAATTGGTTTTTCTCGACAAGAACAAGCAGATATGGCCACCAGCCTGGTGTAATGATGGTGCAAGCAAAGTGTTAAAATTGAACTGACCATAAAGCCGTAGGTCGTAAAGGCGCCTCGGACGGCATCCTCAGATGAAGCGAAATTGGGTGTCATACTTGCGTCGTCGCAACTTCAATGCAACTCCAACAACGTCCGTCCGTTATCTTAATCCCAGTGACTTCGTCCATAGCCTCCCTTATACTCACAAAGCCTGGCAGTTCGACAACAGAGCCACAGAGTGCCTGGTCGCAGATTTCGAGCGTGAGGATCTGGTAGCATACAGCATCAAAGAGCCATTTCTCGGGAAACCTGGACGTCAGCGCACAGCGTTTGCAGCGGCGAGGACCCGAAACACACTTGTTCGCTCGGAAGAAGTGTGTTTCGGCGTCTCGCCGCAGCGGGGCGCCAGTCACATGGCTCTCCTCTCATCCGTTGTCTGCCGCTCCACCTTTTCCATTTCAGCGGCCGCTTCTCATGTTTTGATCTGCCAGGCTTTGTCAGTATAAAGGAGGCTATGCTTCATCTCTGCGGAGGATGAGCCGGATGGTGTGCAACATCACGGTGGACGCCTGTTGAGATGACGCGTTCGAAAGAATCCGCCTGTTCTCACTAAATGCAAAAGAAAAAGAAAAGCCCTTTAAACGACCCCAATTAGGCGAAAGCTTGAACTACCTTTGGCGTCCGGGAGGCAAGCTTCGATGATTACCCATCCTGCCTCCCCCGCGGCTTATCTGAGTCGCGGAGGAGGCAGGAGAAGTAGCGCAGCTCCCTTTTCGGACGCCAAACGTAGTTCGACCTTTCGCCGCTACGTGAGGAGGGCGTGCGTATGCGCAGAACTCTTGCAAAAAGGTTAATTCTGACGAAGATGTTACAGTGTGTTTAGGGCCAACATATGAAATGAATGCAACGTTCTGCAATGTGTTGTCGAATGCGTGCTGCGCGCGAGAGGACGCAAAGTTGCTTTAGAGATTGGGTGAGGAACCAAATATTGCCGATTATTTTGTCAACGTCATTTCTGACTAGAACATGCTCAGCTTTTGACATATTGAAGAGCAATCTCGGATAGGGAAATGCAGTGCTGACTGCTGACGCGTGGCATTTCTAGCTTTCTTCTATATTACAGTAGCTAAATAGCACATACAGTTCCTCTAGCGTGTATAACTCCTCCACCCTAGAAAGGCCTCAGCTCAAAAGATTATGTTAAAAATAAAAAATACGCAAAAAAAAAAAACACTGTTTACTTGCCTGTGGTTGAGGCGCCCGTAGTTACTGAAATAAAGTAAATATTGACATACATTAAAGTTTGCTCAAGATGAACCGACCCAACTAGTTCGGACACGTGGATGTTTAAATCGAATCGCTGATAAACATTGGGAGATAATTAAATTTCAATCATTTATTGATTACTTAAAGGCCCTTTTTGCAAGGGCATTACATAATTGCGCATTTGCCGCTTTGTGTTCAGCTATAAATGCAAAAGTAGCACTACGGCTTATATCATGATCGACTTCGTTATCAATGCATTCTACAAGTTCAGAGTTTGATTTGAAACGGTTGCGCTCCAGAGCAGCATTACAATGAAAGCACGGCTGTGTCACGGAGGTTGTAACTAATTGGTTCACAATCCAGTGCCAGGAGTTTCCATTGGACTTCAAAGTAGTAAATACCCAATAAGAGCAGTTTTTTTTGGCCAAGTTATAGGAAAAAGTTATGATTAAAAGCAATCGTTTCTTACCTGTAGTTGGAGTAACGTCTGCGAAGAGAAATGTAACAAAGCTAGTTAAGAAAAGTGGTGTAAAATTAGTTGTCATGGTCACAATCCATGAGCATACCGTAACAAGGGGTTCGCTTGCGCCGAAGTAAATTGGCGCAAGCGCGGAACCGACAAGTATTTTTCGTGCACGGCAACAAACAAGGATCGAGTGCTATGGTAACTGATGACTGAGTCCCACTAGAGCGACAAACAAAAACAATCGACACCGACAAGCCGCAAGCACGTGCAGCAAGAACGGGAAGGTACCTTTGGCAGGCTTGCATTCACCCGAGCTCACTTCACGGGCATCGAGATACCGCAAACCTGCCGAAGGCACATTCGTGTCCATACCGCGCGTGTTTGAGACTTGTTGGCGTCGGTTGTTTCTGTTTGTCGCTCTAGTGGGCTCGGG